>JAPDOI010000251.1:0-22500 GCA_029168955.1 Aplectana chamaeleonis | reverse complement strand
GGCAAATTATAATCCTGTCTCGTCATAAGAACGTAAAGGCCAACCAAACATTGCTCAACACGACGCGGTCGCGTCACGGCTCTCGTAAACAAAATTGATGATAATAAAGGGTAGGGTATAAAAGAAGTGAAGAGCGGTGTGTTTTCATACAGACACCGTCCTTTTACAGGGTTGAGCAGTTCAGGATCTGCCTGGGCTAGGAAGTAGGTAAACAGCACCACCGGTGGGAAAGATATAACAAAATTGGGCTAGAAACTTATAGAAAATTATGGAGCCGTGACGCGACCGCGTCGTGTCGAGCAATGTTCGGTTAGCCTTTACGTTCTTATTGTTTCATCTAGTCGTCATTGGGTTTGGAAACCAAGAAAAAGGGTGTGAACTGTGGTGGCGCTAGAAGGGGTGGGCAAGTGTTATGCAAGAGGGGTCTACTACACAACTGCATAGACATATGAAAGTCATATCAGAGGGCGTAATGTGCCTTTATAAGGAAACTTTTGCTAAAATAAAGTGAAATTATCTAACTGTTTTGCTTTGCTACGGATTAGTATGATTTGGAAATGTGACATTTGTGAGAAACTCGTTAAAAGAAGTGAAATGTCTTATGCTACTGATTTGGCATGGGAATAAACTCGAAAGAAGCGCTGAAAACTCAGTGAAATGATTCTTCGTTGATTTGGCTGTGCACTTGTTTACTAAACAACAAAAATTGAATGTGACATTGAAAAGCCAAATCACGCGCTTCTCTTCTGAAATCAACCTAACGCTTGCAGTTTAGGTTAACAAGCCTCAGGTCCTTGCAAAGTTATGTTGTGTTCCCATGAAAGTGAAAATAACATCACGTAGTGAGTTAATGCGAATGTCGTCAACTAAGAGAACTGCTGCCACACGAATACATAAATGCTCAGTAACAAGTGCGTGATTTGGTTTTTCAATGTCACACTCAATTTTTGTTGTTTAGTAAACAAGTGCACAGCCAAATTAACGATGAATCATTTCATTGAGTCTTTAGCGCTTTTTTCGAGTTTACCCCCATGCCAAATCAGTAACATAAGACATTTCACTTCTTTTAACGAGTTTCTCACAAATATTACATCTCCAAATCATACTAATCCTTAGCAAAGCAAAACAGTTAGATACCATTGTTATGAAAACTGCATAGATGCTTCGATTGATAGCGTTGCCTATCTGTTGTTTATTTCATTTCTCTCCTAAATGTTGGGTCCCCACCTCGTCTAGGATAGCGCTTGATTTTTTTCACACTTTTAGGTTATTTTGGTGATTTTTTGACAAAATTTCAAAACCCAACAAATGGCCAGAGTATTTTTATTCGAGTACACTGTTCAAAGGTAGTGTACACGAAAGAGATCGTTTTTCTGTTTTCTCGCCTATCTTGAAAGCCGTCCCATGCTGATTCCACTGATGTCTCCGGAATCATTCAAGACCTTTTGGGAACAGAGTAATGGTTCCTCAAAAATTGAGCTGGGGAAACATGCTGTACGAGTTGTCCGAGGTTTGTAACTTCCGTAATTTGCAGCCGATGTATGCGGGCTGACCTAAAGCTTAGCTCGCTCGGATGAGTTCGGGCGGAGCAAGCACCGGAGCGGTCAGTCATGGCAAAATATAACAGTGATGAGAAGATTTTGATATGATAAGCCCGATTAGCCTTACTTCGACCGGCTCAAGGTGAGGGAGCTAGGCTATGAGTAAAGAGAGATAAAGAGAGAAGTTGAGCACGAAGGGAAAATCAGGGCTATTTATCGGAAACCATCGCTCATCTCACGATCTCAAATTTTCATTCGTTCACTTTGGAGAGCGGGGGTTTGCCTTGCGCCGCTCAAACTCTCACAAAATTTGCACTGACCATGACCATAGCGGGACGGCACCGCAAGCCGGGCCGATGTAGCAGCGGGACAGCGTTCCGGGCCCGTGCCGCTACACTGTAACAACGGTTTTGGACAGAACTATAAATTTCAAACCGCAGATTCTGTCCACATTAAAGGCAGCGTTCACGATGGTCATCCTCGTTGACTTTTCACAGTTAAATGATAGGCGAGAAGGATCCTAGGCTCCCAGTGTCGAAGGAACGGTAGAAAACGAGTCAGGAGCTGCAAAATGACGGCTGCAAACAAGCGGTTTGGTGTCCCAGACACGCCCCGTGCCCCAGATCCGCCCCTCGAAAGGAACAAATGAAGACTCAGATTACAGGAATGAGCAAGTCAAGGAAGTGCTGATAAGTGAGCTGTTTGCTTCATTGCACTAATAGGTATCATCTTTCTAGCGGTCAATTCCTCCACGCTCAGAAATCAACGTAAACAAGAGAGGGCCTAATTTTGCTCAAAAACGCGTCTTTTGTGTGCTTTTTAAGCGTGCCTTGCTATATAGGGAGCCAGACCTGTAAACCGTGGAGATCTGAAGTGAAATTTATCGTGAACACTGCCTTTAACCCAATGGTCATGATAAGAGTATTGAAAACAACTCCATCCATTTATTGTCATGCAGCTTACCCTTTAGGGCCAATGTGGGGCCAGCCGCGGGAATTTTGAGTAAACTCCAAATACCGTGCGGTACCGATTGCCACGATAGCCGTAAAATGACGTGTGTGATGGTGTAGATGCAGAGTCCGTGGTAAAAGCGAAGCCTATTTAATTGATTAGCTGCGGAAATCCTGAAAAAAACTTTCACGTGTCCTTCGGAATGCAGTAATTTCAGGTAGAAATGTTCATGAAAGTCGCAGTGGAATTTGACTGAGAGTTGATAAGAGTACTGACTTGGTAATTGAAGGGATTTTGGGTAATCAGACAAGAATTTTACCCTCGTTTGTTATCTATTTACTCTGACTATGCGGTTGCTCGGTTTCATTTCTTCAATCAGAGTTTTGACCAACAGTAAGATCGGCCCACACCCGAAGTCTTCCTTCCTTGCCGATTTTTGGTTTCAAATGTTTTTTTTTCGAATCGCAGCCAACACTAAAGTCAGCCTCCACCCGGGATTACCTCCCTTGCCTGACGGCACCGTCCATTCAGGGTCTCAAATGATTTAAACCAATCCGATTTGCAGCCGACACCGGACCGGACGATTTTTTACGGAACGGCATCAGCGAATTGGTCGAGAGATGGGAGTAGATCGTAAACAGTAGCGGCAAATACATAATTGATTCATTTATTGTTATAATGATTGTTTTTATTCAAATAAATCACCTTGAAAAAAAAAACCAAACACGAACTTATTCCCCAAACCTTATATGCGCCAAAGCTAAGAGTTCCGTTCTGTGCCAATCATGATAAACTGCTTTGTGGCCGTGCTCACCATTTTACTTCCGCGGTGAATGCGTAACACTGCGTACTAAACGCCAGAACTAGTGTGTCAACCGCGCGGGCCTACGTACCGACCAGGGATGTGCGTAATTACGACTAACGACTAACGAAAGCAACGACTAACGAGCTTTTTGGGTGTTCCGACTAACGACTAACGTCTAACGAAATTAAAAATATTTCCGTAAGCGATCCCGAAATTCGTTAGAGAATCAATAATATTCACATCTCGTTCCAACCCATGGAATATATCAGGATTGATACATATGCAGTTCCCTGTTGGTTGTCCGAGGTGGATGGTACAAAATAACTAAACGCTGCAATATTCATTCTTTATAATGACACTGATTCGCAGTTGTGGAACCCCCACATTTTGACCCCAACCGAACGTTGCGCAAGATCCGGCGCAGCTCTTGTGCGACTTCGTGTCGGTCGCGCGACTTTATGGTAGGCTCACTGAACCAGTTCCGCCACTGATCGGCTACAGCTGGGATTTTTACTGGGGTCACCACCAGAGGTCATACAAGGACTACGCTAAGCATTAGCGATCGTGAGTATTTATTGCTTTTACACCACGATAATTTCCTATTAGCACTGAGCACAATACTTTGGGATATGGGATTTCTATAATGTGGTGCTGGGACCCCTCAGTGGGTGAAATTTTCATTTAGGTGTTGATTTCTCGAGACCTTTCCCCCATTATGGAAACAAGCTCCAAACCACGCGCTCGATCGGCTCACGTCGATGTGCAAATAACAACCAGTTGGTGCAGTTCTCCGTGTTGTCACCATGGTCTAAATCTCATACAACATCATTTAGCGCAGAACAGCGATTTTTTTCAAAGAAAACGAAGAGCTCAAGGTTTCCTCGGTTTCACACATTGATTTTTTCACCAAAAAAGGACAAAAATTGATAAAAACACGCTCACAAGTATCGGGTTTTCACTTATATTTCTAATTGGTTTACAGCTTTTGTATATATGTTGGTTTACAGCATAATCTAGGTTCTCTAACAAAGAATTTTTTGTGTGTTTATTGGCCATGAATGTTTTAGAAAACATACATCTCTTCATGCCATCCTTCTTTTTGTATTCACAAGAACTTTTTTCTGCCTGAACTCTGCCTATTATCAAAGCCTAGATTTTTAACGACTACCGACTAACGACTAACGAGGGTTTTGGCCGGTTGAACGACTAACGACTAACGAATTGCGAAATCTTTATTACGCACATCCCTGGTACCGACCGCTGCAAAAGTCTCTGTATTGAAAGTGTGCAAGGATGGATGCACGCGGAACATGAAGATTTGCGTGGGCTCATAACGCAGAGCTAGCGTATGGACCGCAGGCGCTATTTCGTGTGATGTTTCGCTGCAATACCCGTTGAGGCAGACGAATGGTTCATCGGCGACCAAAACCAATTTGGCCCCATTGATTTATGCACCACACATTTCTTGCACCGCGCATCTACCGCAACCCCTCATGGCGAGAGAAACTGACAACGGGTGAGGAGGATTCCACTGGTCATTCTCGTCGAAGTCGGCACCTCCGAGTGAAGATTTTCTCTTCTTTCATTTGGGTTTAGGTTCTAGGTGATTATTCGTTTTCTGCCCGGTGGGTACTCTTTCGGTGGTGTTTTCGAGGTAAACTTCTTCCTCATCATGCGCATGTCGGAAGTTTCTGTTCGTTGTCTAAGATTTGAATAGAGGTATTTTCATTCTTTGCGTGCCGCAGTCAATACTAGTGTTCCACCTGTCCATATTTATTTCTAATATTATCTAATCATAACTGGGCGCGATTCGTAGGCAAAAGGGCGCGTTCGGTACGGGACGGGGATTTTCGTTCGCGGTTGGTGTGCCCCATTTTCTGAGTTTGCTGTAACATGTGCAAATGAATATTTATTAGGTGAAGTTAGGCGAATTCTTGGAATCTCGCCGATGTCAGACACAAAGGGATTTCTCGCATCTCCTGGTGCCGGCTGGACAAGCGGTGCATGGCTCCCCAATTTTGTAAATTGTACCACCGAGCATGTTGCCTCTAAACTCAGAGAATTTATAGGATTATGCGTGTCCCGATGGCGCTTAAGCATACCTCGGATTGTAATTGCATGTAACGTACGTTGCTGTCTTACAGTTTGTGATACCACATCCAAGCATATAGGTCGACTGCCACATCATCTTAATTTGGAAAGATCTTTCGGTGATGATGGTTACGGAAGGTTTGAAGACACTCACTGCTGTATAATGCCCAATTCCTCTATTGGGATAAAATTTGTTACCCGGACCAATGCCAATATCTTTGAGTTCATTGAACCATGATTTCATAGACTCAATTAATTTTCTTTCATTAGTAATGTATTCTGAGAGAATTTAATAATCATAGAGACTCACCATTTCTGCAGCGGGAACAAACTCGACGTTGGGAAGACTGATTTCAGCAATGTTCTCTCCGAACCCATTGTTTGAATGTACGAATTTGCAAACTTGAGAATGTTTTATAGCTGCCGCTTCCAAACCACAGTCGTATCTCTGAAGGAATTTTTTGCTAATCACACATGGGCTACACGCACCAACCCGTAAGATCACTCATGAGAGCCCACGTCGCGCCCTCATTTGATCAACCTCAGCGTTACGAGTATTGTGTTTGGTGCAAATATTACAGCCTTGCAGCAGACCACTGATCGAAAAATGCACGGAGCATCTACAGACACCTGGGGCCAGATTCATGACCGAGTATACCGCGGTATAGAAAGGTAAAGAGTTGAATGCTACCATAACCCTGTGATTCATTATAGACCATATCCTCGAAGTTGGGGTATAGAGTATGGTGCGAGATACCATAGCAGACTCGTCATTCAGCGTTTCTTACTTAAAAATATCGTGCGGTATTGTGCCCCAGCCTACGTTGGCAAATTGCCAACCTACTCAACGCAGGCAAAGGCGCCCAATGAGCGTGGTGTAGGGACGTTGCACACACTCTATGCGACCGTACGCACATACCAGCGCCAAGTGATGTTAATGGTTCTGTTGATTCAATCTATCGGGTTGAGCCAAGGGGGTGGGACTACGGAAGACCTAGTGGGGACTATTGAAGGACATTTTTTCGTCCACTTCTCGCGTGCTCCACTTTGACATCGACCGGGGTGGGAGGGAGTACAAAAGTTGATTTTACAAAAGTTGAAACACCATCGCCTTGGGAAGTACGTGGAATGTGATAGGATAAATAACCGGGGAGACGGGGGAGGGAAGAGGAAGATGTGCAAAGCTTGGTCTCCTGCAGGAGAATGACATCAGGTTGAGTGCGATCTACATACAGTGTGAGTTCAGCAAGTTTGGCACGCAGGCCATTTATGTTGAGTTGATAAATGCTTAGACAATGTTGAGGAACCCTAGGAGGATTTACAGAGCAAGGCATACAACAGTAAGCATGAGTGTAAACATCATAGCTGGACAATCCCGAACATTTGAGGTACACCCAGCCAAGGCAACCACCACATTGAATGCTCGCATGCTGGGCAGATAGCCCGCAGTGACAGCAGGGATATCGCGGTGCCTTGCTGCACAGTCACGGAATCCTCTCGACGCCAGCTCGTAGAAGTAGAATACAGAGGAGTGTAGCGGCCAGACATCTACACTCCCAATACTAAAAATTTCCACATGGAGTGATTGATGTTCGTTTGATGAGCCTCCATACGTCGACCCCACAGATCCACCACGCGTAGGTTGAACATCTTAGATCCAGGGAGGACTGTGTGTCTAGTTGGGACTAAGGAAGGCCTAGGGGGACTACGGGCGACCCAGGAGGGAATATCGATGAACAGTTTGTCTCAGTTTTGAGCGTTTTACTTGCATATCGAACGGGTGAAACTACGGGCGACCTCGAAGGTACTACCGAAGAACAAATTTCTTTCCTAGTTCTGCATGTCTCACTTGAATATCAACCAAGTGGGACTACGGACTATCGTTCAAGTATGACGGGGGCCTCAAATGAGACGACTGCCCAGAACGGTGGCACGGCAAAGACTAGCTGATCGATACGTGGCGGCCCCTGGCGTGTCCTAACCCCTGCATCCCTGACCGTCCAGAAACTTTCGCAGCGAAGACTTTACGCTTCGATACTCATGCCGCTTTTTAACATTTTGGATAGGTTTCGGAAAAGGCTAACCACTTGGCTTACATTAATCATGAATAAATTGTTACGTTGCTTAGGACAAACGTGAGATGACTAGAAAGAGAAAAATTATTGTCAAGCACAATCTTATTCGAAAGGAGGCTGCTGATTAATTCTGTTGAAGGCAGCAGACACGCTCGAAAAAGTTGCTGAGATAACTACGCTACATGGGTCATATGGAACCTAGAAGAGCGCTCACGCTGTTGGAAGCATCGAAAACGAGTGGAAACTACTAAATTTGAGCACTGCAAATCGAAAAATTTTGTCAGTTCCGCCCAAGAGCTTCGCCAACCCTGCCCCTTGATATACGAATACGGTCACTTCGGCTGGTTGTTAGAGCTTCCAACAAGATGATCGTTTTAGTACAGGCTATGAGAGTCTATAGGTTTCGCTATCTCAACAATTTGGTCGTTAATATGTATTAGCTGTTTCAACCGCTCGGGCAAAACTTGTCCATTTTCACCATATAAAAAAACAGCCTTATTCCTGTATTTGTATGCAGTTTTCGTCGGTTTTTTAGTTTCTTTCCCATAACAACAGCTCTAAACCTTTGATTGATGTCATGATATCAATATCATTTTTGAGCGTGTCTAATGCCTTTGATCATCGTCGTTGGGTTTGCATGGCAGTTGAGTTGCTACAGGATGAGTGAATCGCAGGGACGTTGTCTTACAATTGGTATTACAGTTGTTAGACGGTCACCGACGGTTTTTAGCTCAACCTGGGTGAGCAGCCTTGTCTCTCAAAGTCACGCCTTCATACCGGAGCGAGCCATCTAAATTTTCCTCGTCGCTGCACACTAATGTATCACTTCCGTTCGTCTAGGTCTGCGTAGCAACGTTGCGACTGCACGGATGTAGGTTGCGGCAGCCCATTGTCACGCCGTTATGCAGAAGCGAATCACATGCAGTCAGCATGAATATTGTGGACCGATATTTTGCGTACCTTGGGCGGCATGTACGAATGCGAGTGTTACGAAGGAACTGGGGCATGGGTTCGGGCGTCGGCGCCTCTCATGATTGCTATACGAGTGCTGGAGATAATCAATAATTGGTGCCTCAGCGAGTTCTCGGCTGCCACAACCTCCTAGGACAGGTTGGCGAGAGAACGATTTTTCAGTTCTACTCCAACCCCTTTTCAGCCCTCGCACTGCTATCATCAAACGGGCCGACGTCTCAAACCTTTCCCCAACCTCTTCGGAACACTCGAGTTCGTGCATGCAGCCCCCCTATTGTGCGTTGAGGCAAGCCAGACGCGCATGTTACAATACCGCTCATAGGATTTGGTCAGAAATCGAGCGAGGTCGGGTTTTCGCGTCTTTTTGTCTTTTGTATAACTCGCTTCAAAGTCAAATTTGGAGCGAAACTAGGGAGATATTCATAATCCAGGCGTGGAGGGCTATCCAATGGTGTAGCTATTGTAAGGATTTAGTTGAGAACCATGGAAATTTCTGCAATCAACCAGCTCCCTATATACGGTAGACACAGGGAAACGCAGGCGGAGACGGTAGCGCACCATCCATCACGGTACCGTAATCACAAACCTGGGTGATTACGAAACTTCTGTAGTTCTCAACGTAATCACCACAAAGTCTTAACCATTGGGTAGCCCTCAACGCGAGGATCACGAATATCTCCCTAGTTTCGCACAAAGTTGACTTTGAAGCGAGTTATACAAAAAAGACGAAAAAGACGCGAAAACCAGACCTCGCCCGCTTTCTGACCAAATCCTACGAGCGGTATTGTATGTTATAACATACGGTCACCGAGTTTTCTACAACGCACTGAAAGATACGCTAAGCATCAGTGCAATCCGCTTCGACTGTAAATAAATACGTTTTGTCCGAATTATTGTTTGCATACCATCTTCCGCATCCCAGAGGCCGTAGGTGCATTTCCTGGTAGCAACTTGTCCTTTGCCTTGCCACTTGCAACCAGTGATCTGTAGAATCAACTTCATTGAAAACCCTTCACAGGAAGTGTGAATTTTCGTAAAATTAAGTATCCCTGGCGTGAGAAACCTGTATTCATTGTGCATGTTCAGGAACTTCATCCGCACAGCGTCTTTCATGCCGAACACATTTGGGCAGATACCGGTTTCAGGTTCTGGCTTTCCTATGAAAATAATAAAAGATACTGTTTGCAGTGGTGGGACTTTCTGATGTGATAACGCTGCACTTACGAGCAGGCTTGACACAAAGTCCATCTTCGCATTTCGCGGTTTTGTAAGTCGTGCAGTCCTTCACAGATTTGCAAGCCTTTCCAGTTTCATAGATCTTGAGACCTATTGACCTGGCCCTGTAATGAAGCTCTCAGGGCCAGTGGTGTGGTGAAATTATGCCAAATGCGTCTTGCTGTAGTAATTGGCCAAACGTACATCTTATCATAGATGCACATCAGCTGGAATCTTTTGCCGCAAAATTTGTATGCGCATCCAATTTCAGTGGTGCTAGATTGGATCATCTAAATACTGCTATGATGTCATGGTGTTCAAACCCCTACAGTTTTAAATGTGGCCAACCGCAGCGAAGGCTCCTCCGTATAGAGTATCATCGTTTAGTATATTATCTTTGTTATCCTTCGCGAAAATGTTCGATTCACCAAACCACTTTTCCAGAGCAAATTCCACCCTTTCTTTTGCCGTGCCCTTTCCATTGCTGAGTTCATCAGTAGTTAGAACATCATATCAATTATCCAGAAAACCATTTTACTCACGTGTACACATTCGCTCCTCGACCTGCAATCAGTAAATCCATAAACTTTCCTCCACATGTGTCGCAGTTTACAATGTAGTTTTTCGCCTTTTTCTCAAAGTCACAGTTCCACTCCTGAGATTCGCCTCCCAGAACTTTGTTGAACAAAACCTCAGAAACTGAAAGTCAACCTACCAACTTGTACATGTTCTTCGCGGGGTTTACGTTGGCCACCTTCCCTTTCGCCACCTTACGTCTTGCATCGTTGTGAAAGCTCAGGATCAATTCACGAATTTCATCCGTGTTATCCGGATTGTCAGGGCAATTGAAAGCTAGAGAAAGATTGTAGATGCAATAATATGGGATGATGCAATATGTATTATGGTATGTATACAAGAAAACCACGACCTATCCCCATGACCCATTCCCTTGTTTAGGAACGAGCACTTGTCAAGAATGACAATTTGATGCTCACATTTCACTATAAAGGAAGCATGAGAGACGGAGTTAAAGACAGTGTTCACGATGATTTTGGCTCCCGAGTTTCCCACAGAAATAGGGCTTCCGGGTAGTGTATGTACCCTTAGTGAAGAGAAAAGCGACAAAAAACTCGGAGAAATTACTATAACAGTGGCCCCATACAGCCTAGGGAAGTTTTGGCATGGATGAGATGCGCAAAATAAAGGGATTTTGGACTAGTTGTCGTAGCGGAAAAATTGGATTGTAGCGCGCAATCTTTCTGTCTACATTTTTCTTATTTTCTGCTTCTTCCATTTTTTCGAAATCCTGTTTAATTTGGTGTCTCGATTCATTCATCTTTTCGGTAATTTTTTTTATTCCGTAATACCAACCATTCGGATGTTTGCTTTATATGCGAGTGGCATAAACGAACCCAGTATCGATCGAAATGGGTGTTGCAGGGCAGCTTGGCAAGCTGCCATCAAAGTCTTTCGCGGCGCCACAAGCTCGTCTGAATGGGGGCGGAGCAGGATAAGCAGACGTACTGGGATAACTTTCAAAGCCGCTTTTATCGATCTATGAGCGTCTTGAAGACGGTGGTAGCCCACGCCACCGCAATTACTGATCTCACCTAGGTTGTGTAACTGAGTGAGAACTCTTTTGTTTGTCGCTCTGATTGAGAATTTCGGTCACTTAAAGTTAGGAACATCAGAATGGCGCCATCTCGAAGAATATTGCCAGCCTTTTTCGAAGCTTTGTTACGCGTCTCGCTGACAAGTTACTGAACAACTCCCTATGGTTGGGGGTTAGGGCTCGAAGAGAATCTCGCTGCTGGAAGGCTCGGCAGCATGCTGTGGAAGGAGTCGATCGTGTGGTGTGGGGTGATCGGTACTCCTGCATTGGACTCTGCCGCGCCTTGGAGCGGCTGAACTCTAATTGGGTCCTTAGGTAAAAGAGGGGATCTCAACATATCGGTCAAGTGCTAGCAGTCTATGTGAAGCTATTGTCAGAGCTGTTATAGCTGTTCCTAGTTTTAGTAAGGCATGAAGCCTGAAGACTCACCCTTTGCATCAATCGCAATCAACAGCCCACACTGAAATTAGGTTAGAGAATTTCAGGTCATTGAGTGAGCACTGGGAGTGGCTACCTACCGCTAAGAATGCTATGATGGGCGACATTGGTGTAGTGGTACTGAACGAGCATTAGCCTCCTCTAATACTAGTGGACGGATAGCTTAGTGGGCTTCGACAAATATTGTGCTAGAATATTCTCGAATTCGACAGAGATACTCTTTGTGCTATGCCTTTTTTCTCTGGCAGTTAGTGCCCTTTTCTGACGATCTGAATTAACAATGGAGCACTTCATCATAGCATCGAATGCCATCCAAGAGCTATACTGTCGATCCTGTGTTTGAATCAACACCGTGAACGGCAAAATTTGTGCCCATTCCCTTTTTTGGGGTTTTCTGATATGCTTGGAGGTTTCTTTCTTGGAAACTTACATCATCGGTTTCAGCATATAGTAAAACTCCTACACACCCGGACAGGGTCAAGCTCACGGTGGTCCGCGGACCACCGTGGGACCGAGGGGGAGGGTCGTTCTTTTTTTGAGAAAACTTTAAATTTTTGGGTGGGGGTCGTTAGTTTCTTGACCCATCTAAAATAATGTCTGTATCGCTGAAAAATTGAATCTTGAGGTAAAATTATTTGGGGCCATGATTATTTACCATGGAATGGTCAACTTTATCGATGGAACGAGAGCAGTTTCCAAATAAAAAATAGAGTACATCATCAAGCGTGTACTAGCTCAACATTATCTCGACTACAACAGTCGGAGTAGACATTGCTTCGGGCTTTTCTAGCTAATCCGATAAAAGTGAAGACTGTTTTATCACTTCGGAACTGGTTGGGCCACGACTGCAAACTTTGTGCAGATCTGGCAATGGTAGCGTAGGTTTCGTAAGATGGCATCGCATCCTGTATAGCGCAGTACTTTTAAAGTAAGGCGATTAAGTTCGTAATCGAATCTAGACGTACTGTGATCTGTGTCTTGTTCGCGTCGTCTATATATTTGGGCCAGCCTCTGGTATTGAACTTGGCGTTTGTAGGTTTACACATTTTGAAGCTTTGGAAACTCGCTATTTCACGTTGTATAATCTCCAGCAGTATGTGACGACCCAGAGGATAGGGAGAGTCCTTCTGCTTCCTGCGTTAGCTTCGTCTCCTGGGAATATATACCTTCGATTCTGATTGGCATAGCTGGAGTAGAACTCTGTGATGTGGGTGCTAACCAGAGCAACAGATGTCCCTTCGTTATACACTTTACCCAAAGCTCGAGGGCTAAGAGCATCGATGTCAAAGGTAGTTGAATCGGTGTAACGATAGGCGTTGCCTTGGTCTATTTGATGGAGTATGACTCCCCATATCTGTTTTTCTGGCTTCATGTTTCGGGACTCCGAAATTGAGAGCGTTTCATGGCTTTGCGACGTCGGTCCAGTAAGGCTCTTAAATGTCTTAGCCTCATACCACAGCAGACATTCAGAGATTGGGCCTTTAAAAGAGGTATAGTACTGATCGAGAAACTGTGTGCTCACACTTTCGTATCTTAAGCTCAAAGGATTCTTCATTTTCGAAATGTTATTGTCTCTCAATAATCTTTGTGCAACATTCGCATTTTGCCGCCCTTGTCTCCCATCATGTGGTCGAAATAGCGCCAGCGAGACACATATTATACTATGAGACCTTCTTCTTATTGTAGTTCCTCTGAAAATAATGTCAACTGGAATAGTGTGTGGCTCACGTGGTGAAGAACTGGAAACGTGCGTCCGTCCACGCAGCAGCCACAGCTCTTTCTTTGATACTTTCAGTTGTATCTCCCTTCGCCAAGGCTTAAAGGCAGTGTTCACGATAGAAATGGTTTCTCTGTTTTTTTTGCCTATCTTGAAAACGGCCCCATGCTGATTCCAATGATATCTCTGAATTCGCACAAGACCTTCAGGGAACGGAGTTATGGTCCCTCAAATATTGAGCTAAGGAAACATGGTGGACAAGTTGTCCGAGGCTTGTAACTTCCATCTTTTGCTGCCGATCTATGCGAGCTGAACGGAGTAAAGAGAGAAGTTGAGAATGAAGGGAAGAACGGGGCTATTGATCGGAAATCCTCGCTCGTCTCACAATCTCGAGCATTCATTTGTTCACGTCGGTGGGCGTGGAAAGTGCATCTGGGGGTTACGAGCTGACGGGTGTCCAACTTTGGGGCCGTAGGGGACCGTTCCAAGCTCATTTTTCTTAGTTTTCTCGACGTTAGGGTTCCGCTAGGCCCCGCAGCTGCCGATCTCCACCAAAAAATCAGACATGGTTTTTAGCGTGGACACTGCCTTTAAAGGCTCCCAACCAACATGGGTAGTTGAGTAGGATCTTTGCTAGCGCTTGCTGCACGCTGGCCGACCAGCGGACCCGATGTACCGCCCCCATTTTGATATACGAAAAGTTCATTTGTTCCTGAGCGAGCCGATACGCGTAGTTGTTCTGAGCAGCTACGACGGAATTCAATGTATGTGCTGCGTAGACGCTGAGAAAAAAATCTAGAACAAAACAAATTTAGATACCTGAAATTTCTTTTAATCATGTTGGGTTCGCACCTGCTCTCATATTTCCATCGGGTGTTGTCTCGTCATCTACTATGCGCTGAAGTCTTGCATGAATGTCGTTTATGTGCACTGTCATCACAGATGCACCGTCGGCAGACAGGGCCATCACCTTTCTTATGGCAAACGCGAAGGGCTTGTGAGAAACTCCATTCTGCATGTCTGCCCATGAATATTCCTCAATTAGAAAATTCCTGAATGCGTTGACGATGTCTTCGGACTTTCGCTTTCTGTTTCTACTAAAGAGAAGTGGAAAGTTACGGGTGTGTAGGAGGGTGAGATAAACCTTATTAGAAACACAATCCATTTGCGATCGGTGTCGGTAATGCCGCCGGTCATCAGAGAAAAGAGGAGGTTGTTTCTCATTGAATATTTGAGCAAATCAAACTTCATGTGCTGTGCAAATTCTTGACCATACGCTTGGCATATGTGGGATCGTAATGCGATTAAGCAGGCGTCGCAACAGACTTCATTGTCATCACAACAAAAGAGCAGCGATACCAAATACGAGGTAGGATCGAAAGCTTGGTATGAAGTCATCGTCCGTGCTAAGGAAATTTGCAGCATTCTGTGTTAAAACATGAGATTGACACGGTTTTCTGCGCGAACACATTCGCTAGGTGTTTTATAGGGTGTGTATCTTTAACAGATATGTCTCTGAGCTCGAACTGTGCCTTTAACGAAGAATTTGTGGCCAGAAATGTTACATAAATGAATAATAATAAGGATAATAATAATAATTAAACAAATTAATTATTCAAATAAAGAAGCGTGGTCTGGGTAGAAAGTGCAATGGAGAATTCCATCAAAATCCTAAATCAGGACAAAATCAGGATACGGAAGAAAATTGATCACAGAGGAAAAACAAACATGGACAACAACTAGGAACCGTAAAAATTTTAAAGACACTAACAAAAAAGCTGCTCGATCCTATTGCGAGCATTCACACATTCGCACGTTTGAACGGCTGTTTCTGGTGTTCATGGCCCAGTCCTTCAGTCAATGTTTTTTTTCTGCAAAAGTTTTCAGAAAGTCCTCGCAGTATCAGGAGAGCCAGGTGATAACTGTAACCTACCAGACATGGAGGTAGGCGTGCTTCCATGCTGGTGTACTGAGGTACGTCTTTCCTAATACATGAAGGTTCTCAGTGTAACAATCATGGCAGTAAAAGGAAAATACCACCACTAAAAACCTTATATATATATATATATATATATATATATATATATATATATATATTTATATATATATATATATATATATATATATATATATATATATATATATATATATATATATATATATATATGACTTACTTGACTTAATCGGTTGGCTTTCGCCTGACGCGGTCATTCCGCATCTTCACCGAGGTGTGCCGTCCTAGTAGTCAGCCGTGTCCATTTTTCACGGTCTTCAGCCACAATTTGAACACATTCCATCCAGCTGTCACTATTCCATTTCCTGCGAAACGAAACATCGCGCCTGAACTGTCTTTCGATGCCGAGTGACTTTAAATCCTCTTTAACCACATCCGTCCAGAACTTTCGCCTACGCCCAGGTGGCCGTTTCAGACAGGATTTGGAAGCATTCTTAGAGCGTGTTGTACGAGACGATCCGGCGTTCTTCTTAGTATATGCCCGAGCAGTCGAAGTCGACTTTCCATTGCTGCTTGAGATGGCGTTAGGAGATGCTGGCACCTCCCTCGTGTCAAGCGTTGATGTACTGCGTCGATTTCCTTGTAAAGGTCTTCGTTATGGCATACACGCGGCCAGAAATATCCAAGCAAACGCCTAAAAAGCTTCCTCTCCGTGCAATCCAACCTTTCCATCTGCGTTTTCGAAAGCTGCCCACGTCTCCGATCCGTCCATCATGATAGGGCGAATAGCGGATAGGTAGACGCGCACCTTGACTTCCTTCGCGATGGTGGTAGACCACAAACACTTGGTTAGAGAATTGAATGCAGACGTAGCTTTCGCACATCGTTGTCGAATATCCGCTGCATAACTACCATCGTTCTTCAGCAAACAGCCCAAATAACAGAAATCGTCCACCAGTTCGATACGTTGTCCGTCCACACAAACTCCAGTTGAAGGCCTCTGAGAGACCCACATCTGCTTGCATTTGTCGGGACGAAGACGAAGTCCATAGGCTGCGGCATACTTCGAAACGAGGTTCACAATCCTTTGCAGTTTTGCGTTGTTTTCAGCGAGATAACACAATGTCGTCGGCGTCACTCCCAGATCGACAAAGGGGGGAGCAAGTCCTGATGGTGTTAGGATCACATCCGCAGGAAAACTGTTCTGCAACTCTACGCATGCATGTCATCAACGGCGAAGTTGAAAAGAAAAGGTCCTGCAACGGTCATCTTCTTGCCTTACTCCTGTTTTCACCTCGAAAGCTGACGTAAATCCGACAGGTGTACGAACTGCTGCTGTTGTTCCTTTGTTTCATGTCCTCGATTAACCGAACATACTTTCTCCGGGAACTCCATCTGCTCGCAGAGCATTGAGCAATCGATCACGATGAGGGAGAGTCCGAACGCGGCTTCAAAGTCCAAAAAAGCAAGCTGTAATGGCTTCGGAAAAGCCGCTTTTCGCCACGATTCAATTACTCTTCTCACGACGAACACTTGGTCGATGGTCGATCTTCCAGGTCGAAAACCGAAGCTTGCTCATCTCTGGTCGTTCCTTCACGATGTTTGATAAGTCCCGCTCGGAGAATGATACGTTCTAAAACCTTGTACATTTGACTTACGAAGTAGAGAGATTCCTCTGTAGTTCTTAGGATCCGTGACGGATAGCTTCTTGTGAAGCAGGTACGATGATCGCAATGTCTCCACGAATCGGGTATCCTTTTCGGCTCATCCATATGGCACGGATGGTAGCTGGTCATTTCATCGAATCCCAGACGGAGGAATAGCTTTCAGCATTTCAGCAGTGATGTTGTCAGCTCCACCTGCCTTTCCATTCTTCATTTTCCGGACACAATCCAAAACTTCCAGACTCAGTCGGCGGTTCCTCCCACTGACATCGTAATGTGCTCTTCTGAACATGCGGGAGCTCAGGTACTGGATGGCGCTGAGACCCAATTCAGTAGTGAACTGAAGTAACTTCCTTCCATATTGGCAGCGTCGCATCACCAACTGCAAAACTCCCATTTGGTAGTGTTCAAGACAGGAGAACATCTCTTCATCTTCCCTGCTATACTGTCGCAGCAACGTGTAGGCTTTCCTCGGATTCTTCTCCTCCCAAGCCTTCTCCGAACTCCTCTAGCTTTCCTTAAGCACGTCCACCCTCGCTCGCGGTCACTTTGAAGCTGCCGACGCAACTTCCCCTCCTCAGACGCTTCTCCTCCACGAAGTTTCCTGCCAAGTTCGGAGCTTTGCACATACTCTGTTGTAGGTAGATGTTGTTTCTTCTGGAGACGTGAGGCGAACTTCTTCTCTTAGGCTGTACAACCGGGAGTGCCTCTTTCGAAGCGTCCTGGATGCATTTGGACAAAAGAACTCCGCGTCGCAAGAAAGTTTTCTTCTTAGTCCGGGTACTCCGAATGTGAACAGAAACGCGTTGTCGGAAATTCCTTCTGCACTCTTCATCTCTGAGACTTGTCATGTCAATCCTCTGGAGAGGCTAAGCCCCTCGCTTCCTCTTATGAATCCTCGCAGTGAAGTTCAACAGAACAGAGACGGTGATCCGAATCTGAATGCCACGACATCCCACACAGCGTCTTAGATCTTCGAAGATGTCCGATACTGGGAATATTCCTCGTCAGGACATAGTCAAGCTGTAGTTTCAAAGTTGTCATCTTCCGCTTCCGCTGCTCTTCTCACAGAGATAGCCGGGTTGGTCCCTGCCACGTAAGCTGATGGCGGCGATGATTCCTACCTTGAATGTAACCGATGCAATAATCAGACCACTGCGTTCACAAAAAGTCGACAAGGCGGTAGCCATTGTCCGATGTTTGCTCCACTGGGTAGAACCATTTACCGAGTACTTCGGATTCCTGATCAAGTCCCATCTTCTGCATTTGCGTCAATCCCCACGACAACAGCATGTTGGACAAGGTATCCTGGCCAGCAACGTATTGAGTTCCTCATAAAACGCATCCTTCGAATTGTCTTCGGCGGTTTCAGTGGGCGCATGAGCACTCACTATCCACAGATTGAATCTCCCAGATCCCGCAGTCGTACGAATGCATTCCGACGACGACGTTGAGCCGAACTCCTTGACCATACCATTGAAATCGCTTCCTTACAAAGTAGCTATTTGCGACAGCCTCCCACTCTCCTATCGTCAGCGTTACCGCAGTAGATGCTTGTGTGTACTCTCCGGACGCTGTGACGGGTAACTCATCCTGAGGCGGGTTTCCTGCAAAGCAGCAAACGGTGCATGGAAATAGCTCAGAAGTTCTGAGATAGCGCAGTTTTTGGATCATCTACTCGACAGCGATCGACAGTTCAGGGTGGCGAAATTGTGGCTTGTGGCCAAAGACTCCATGACTCCCTAGGTACGGATCCTAAGGTGTTATGGACCAGGAGGCCTTCTAGTGTGTGCCGGGACGGCCATGACACCTTTATGCAATGTGTGGGATACTTTCGCGATATAGCTGTGCACGCTATATCGCCTGAACGTTCCCTGTGTACACTCAAAACGTCTGCTGGGTTCAGTAGTAGCTTAGGCACTCAACGAGCAGGTACACCAACAGACTTGTATACACACTTCATATATATAGTATATATATATATTATATATTAGTATATATATATATATATATATATATATATATATATATATATATATATATATATATATATATATATTATATATATATTTTTATTGTTATATATATATATATATATATATATATATATATATATATATATATATATATATATATATATATATATATATATATATATATATATATATATATATATTATATATATATATATATATATATATATATATATATATATATATATATTTATATATATATTTATATATATATATATTTATATATATATATATATATATATATATTCATTTATTTATTTCTATGAACGGGTACATGTCAGCATTAGAAAAAAAACGAGAAAAAAAGGAGTAAATTGGGATGTACTCAGTAAAAACCACTACGTGACATCCACTCTGGTCTCCTGCCTCACGTAGATAGCAGTCCGCAATGTTTTTGAATACCCGTAATTTGTGAGAAACAGGTAACTTCTTGCTCAATTTTAAGAAATCATAGCCAGCTCTCACAGAAAAAAAGTGTGATCGACTCCTCAACCTATCTCATGGAATTGCAAGTTTTCGGGAACCTCCTCCGGTGACAGAGCTTCTCAAGGACCCTATTTCGCTAAATTTATGACCACAATTAACATGCATAATTTTATGAAACACTATCAAATCGAATTCTCGTCTCCTGCACGCAAGCTGCACGCAAGTGGGCGCAAGTTGAAGGTACGACTGCGCTCATGGGAAGGGGGACCCGATCATACGAAAAACCTTGCGTCCTTATCAACAGCTTTCTAGTAAAATTATTTTGGACACGCTCGAGCCTTGCTACGACTTGTTTCTTGTGGATACAATAGTATATACATGGACAATGATTTTGCGATTAATCGAAAATTTTCTTCAGAAATCAATTTTTGTTCATTTTTGGTTTTTGAATTAAAAGTCGAAAAGGTTAACAAGGTGCTAAGCTGATAGAAAAACACTTGATTCCTGGCAAGATTGAACTAGCGTATTCCCTCAGTGTCTTACGGCGCTCGACTGCAGTTCGGCAAGAAACATCAAAAATCCTGTTAAAATGGTCTGATAGTTCATAAAATATATTCCTAGTTGAGAAAAGACATGGTAGTACTTAAAGGGCGCATACACGCTCAAAATTATGAAGATTTTGCGGCAAAAGTCGAAGGTACGGAACTGGCACTATTGGAAACTTATCAAAAACCCGACGAAAACGCGGCGCGAATAAAGAAATAATGGGTTACTTCTGTATAGGATTTGGAAGTGGACGAGTTACACCGCAGCATAGACGCTCGGTTAAAACAGCAAATCTAGTGGCTAAATGGATCATATAGGGGAGCCAATAGACTCTTACGGCCTGTACTGACCTGTGGTGACATGTACTCTTAAAGGCACTGTTCGCGATAAACTTCATTCTCGAATTTTTCATGACAAACGTTTCTCGTGGCTCTCAAAAGCAGAACAGCGTTGAAGAAACGGGACGAAAAGCTACCCAGGAGCCGCAAAACGGCTTAAAAAAGTGGGCAAACCCCGCCATTGTGGGCAAGCCCGCCCCTTTCCGCCCCTCGACGTGAACAATGGAACACTCGAAATCGTGAGTTGAGCGATGGTTTCCGATCAAATGCCCCGTTCTTCCCTCCATTCTCAACTTCTCTCTTTACTCAGGTCAGCTCGCATACATTGGCTGCAAAAAACGGAAGTTACAAGCCTCGGACAACTCGTCCACCATTTTCCCCAAATCAATTTTTGAGGGATCATAACTCCATTCCCAGAAGGTCTCGTACGATTCCAGAAGCATCATTGAAATCAGAATGGGACCGGTTTCAAGATGGGCCAAAAAACAGAAAAGCGATTTTTATCGCGAACAGTGTCTTTAACATGTACTCTTACGACCTTACGTCGTTGGAAACATAAAAAATCAGGCAAGGTGACCTTATTCGAGCAATCGATTCGGACGTCTTTGAATTGAAGGCAACGTCCGCTCACAAAACCACATCTGGTTTTTTCTCAATCCGAAGTTCGAACCTAGTTGAGATAGTTGTCAGAACTTGAGACCTCTATTCTGCTTATTCATAATGCTACAGCCTCTTGAGAAAATGCCCCGAGGTCTGAAAAGGCGTCTTTCCGGTCGATCATCTAGCACGAGATGCAGGAGCGCCGGACAGGCTCCGACAGACCGTGAAAATCCATAACTCAATATTACTTATTTCGAGAGATCCCAGCGTTTGAATGTAAGAATTGAAAGCTTCTTGTTTTTTTTTGGAGAATTTTTGACAATGAAAAGGTCAAAAGAATTAATTGACCTAAGGAGTTGAAGGGGCTAAACCATTCCAGACGTCCAGTTTTCTGACATTTGTGTGTTTCACAAGACACACCAGACAGACGTGAAAAAAACAGCTGAATTCTCCGGGAGTTTCGAACGAGTTTTTTTTCTGAAATTTGAGTGTTTTGGGTGGCTTCTTGGCAACATACCACAACTTGGTAAGCCTGCCTGCGCAAAACAGTAAAAAATTTGAACACGGTTCTTGGCGCATACGCTGCCTTTCAAGAGTTGGCGCTGTAAAGGGAGTGGGCGGAGACTACATGTCTTGCCTGCTCAATACTCCGCTAATACGATCAACTTGGGTCATTGTTGGCGCTTTTAACAACGCAAACGTTCCAGTACCGGCCGTAAGGCTGGGATCATACTTCCCCTGATAAGCGACGGCGACAGCGCATACCAGGAGTATCGATTTTCCGTCGATATTGATAGTGAACATTGCGTCATGTTTGATTTGATTTGATTTATTACACGGTACAACCGTGTCAAAGACAAACAACGAAAAGAAGCACCTAAACGGCAATTAAAGAGACTAGAGATTGTCGGACAATAATAAAGCAAATGGATGAACTGACTATTAGGCATTATAGTGAGGACCGAATATTCGAGTTCGAATAAATATTCGAATTTTTCGAACGAATTTTTATTCGAACATTCGAATATTCGAAAAGTGTGAATATTCGAACATTATTCGAATTCGACTTTCTGCAGGCAGAATATTCGAATATTATTCCTCGAATCTTCGACTATTCGGGAAAGGTGAATATTCGAATATTATTCGAATTCGACTATTCGGGTATAATGTGAATATTCGAATATTATTCGAATTCGGGACTATCCGGGAAAGGTGAATATTCGAATATTATTCGAATTCGACTATTCGGGTATGGGGTGAATATTCGAATATTATTCGAATTCGACTATTCGGGAAAGGTGAATATTTGAATATTATTCGAATTCGACTATCTGGGAAAAGGTTAAAAATATTCGAATATTATTCGAATTCGACTATTCGGGAAAGGTGAATATTTGAATATTGGTCCGGAATTCGACTATTCGGGAAAGGTGAATATTCGAATATTATTCGAATTCGATTATTCGGGAAAGGTGAATATTTGAATATTATTCTGAATTCGACTATCTGGGAAAGGTGAATA